>OU611766.1:4584942-4619942 GCA_914767535.2 Dunaliella primolecta
ACATGAGTTATTTAAAGGGCACATTAGGTGTGAAGCGTGCAACTACAAACTGGGCAGTTCTAAGAAAATGTGGGCATGCCATTGCAATCCTACTGGTTGAAGTCCACCATTAAGATGTGCAATGGTCTGCTCAATTCTAATTGTGAGACGCTCCGGAAGGTCCTGAAGGCAGACTTGCCTTGCACTCCAGGGCTCCCTCATGTTGGACTACTCAGATCCTGGATGGCTTTCAAGGATTGCGGCGCTGCGAGTCTTTTGTAACAGCGATTAAGCAGGGTGCGTCAATCTCAATGCAGGATTTTACTCATGAATTGAGGCACAGATTGCGCGGTGCATGGAGAACTGTTGAAGGAGTGGATCCGCAAACAACAAAGAACAAACTGGCACATATCAAGCACTCTTTGAACAAAATGTGCGCAAGCCTATCCAGCTGCCAGGGTATTGCATATAAAGTGCCTCAGAACGTCAGGAAGAATTTTAGTGGGGTCAGGTTCAACTCAAGTTGAGAGCTCACACTTTGAGTGTGGAAACTGCGTCTTGGGAGGATGGAATCTCCCCTGTGTGCGATCGATGCTCATATGGGCAAATTCAAGATGAGGCCCATGTCCTTTGCACGTGTAGTACGAGGGGGTATGTGCTCTAAGGCGGAAATACTCCAAGCTATTTTAAACTTTACCTAGTGATTTTCCTCTTGCACAGACATATATACCTTCTGTGACTGCTGCAAACTTTGGTACATCAAGCAAGCCTTGTCTGGACATTGATAGGGGCTCATTGGTAGAAATCATATGTACATGCACGCTGCTGCAAACTTTGGTACATCAAGCAAGTCTTGGCTGGAGTCTGATAGGGACTCATTGGTAGAAATCATGTGAGCATGCATGCTGCTGCAAACCGGTACATCAAGCAAGCCTTGGCTGGACTCAGATAGTGGACCTTTGGACTATTCTTTGTTGCTCGCACTTCAGTTTATGGTTTTGTATAAACATTTCCTCCTGTTTCGTTTTAGACTTACGGCATACACACTGAAGGTGGAGACAGCGGCTTTGATACTCGGAATGCACTTTTGGTGTGATCGCTGTTCTTGTGATGAAATTCCAAAATGAGGCTCATGCCCTTTTGGTGTGCAGAGACGCAGATGTTTGTGCTTTGAGGAGAAAGCATGAAGCAGAGTCCGCTGGTGATGTTGACAAACTTGCTTATTGTGTGTGTGTGTTCTCTAATTGTGCAAGCTGCTTTCCTTAACTGATGTAGGGAGAGTTACTCTTTTTACGTAGTTTTTCTTTTCTTTCAAGCGATAGGGCAGTTGGCATGACATCCTTGGCCAAATGTGCTTTTGTGCGTGCTAGGAAGCAGAAAGGGCCTTTGAGCCCTGTCTGGTTTAATGAAGAATGCAGAATGAAGCGGAAGATGTTTATTGAGGCAGTGAAGCGCGGTGAAGCAAAGCATGCATGCCAATTCCTGAGGAAGGAAAGCAGAAGGTGCAACCGTGCGACAAAGCACAGTTATAAGAGGCAGCAGTGTGCTGCTTTCCTGGATAGATTGTTAAAGAAGGATCCCCAAGTCCATGCCATGTTACGGAAGAGGCAGACCTCACACATTACTCCAGTCACCACAACAGCATGGAACCAGCACTTGCAAAGCCACTTTCGAGTACAACCAACAGTTGTGCCGCAAGAAGGAGGGCATGGTTGTCCAACAAGGACTGCTAGATTTACTTGCTTGTCAGGAAGAGATATGGCTGTGCCTTTAGGTAGGAACCACGCGCCCCCAGACGTGCTCTTGAGACAAGGTGCTGAATCTGGGTGGTTCCTCAACCTGACTGCTTGGAGACTCTTAGTACAACAGTTTTGGAAGGAATGGTCGGGTCCCACATCAAGAAATTAAATGTGTGTGCTTCATCTGGATTAGACGGTATTCCTATACCCTTCCTTACATGCCTGTTTGCCCATTGAGCGTGGTCGGAAAGTGGATCATGTTAACGTGCTGGTGCCCCTGATAGCACGCATGTTCAGGGTTTTTCTGAGTAAAGCTAGGATCCCTGCATGTTGGAAAGTGGCAAAACTGAGTCCCCTTCACAAGAAAGGAGCTTGATCAAATCCAGGGAACTACAGGATGATTGCTGTAAGTGGGGTGATGTACCATATTTATGCCAACTTGCTAAAAGTCTTGGTGACAGATTGGTGTACCCAAAAAAACAAGGTCCCAGATACCCAATTTGGTTTTTACCCCGGTAGGAGCACTCTGCATCCACTCTTCATCCTGAGGCACTTAAGACATGCTGCAAGAAAGCTCAAGCCACGGCAATCACCTAGGCTGCATGCTACTGCCTTCATTGACTTCTCTCAAGCCTACGACACTGTGCCCTGTTTGCAACTTTGGGACCATCTACAATGCATTGCCATGCCTGCACTTCTTCTCTGGTCAATTAAGGAAATGTACCAGGATGATGAATATATTCTGATGGATGGGGATAAAAGGGCAAGTGTGCGTCCAACAAATGGAGTCAAGCAAGGTTGTCCCCTGTCCCCTCTCCTGGTTTCTCTATACATCAATGATATGGGCAGAGATATTAGTGAAGGTATCAGAGGTGCTGTGACAGGGGATGGAGTGAATGGCGTTTCATACATGCTATATGCAGACGACTTGAATTTAACTACCGATGAAGAACAAAAACACTTCTCACAGCCAGGTTCTGGAGCCAGGTGCCTCCGGTAACCCTCCAGACCCCCATTAACTCTGTTTGTTTTATATCTTTGTGGTGGAGGGGACTCAAGGCTCTTCGGAGCCAATGTGTCTCCTTTTCCTTAATTGATGTAGGGAGAGTTTTCTCTGCCTACGTAGTTTTTCTTTTCTTTACCCAGGTGAAATGCAAGTTATGCTGAATAGATTATGGGCTTATGTAATGAGAAAGGGGCTGACTGTCAAAACATCGAAGTCAGAGGTCATGCATTTTAACAGCACGCTGTGTTCTTCTCTGCCTACTTTCATGTATGGAGACGTGGCTCTTCCAGAGAAAGAGCAGTTTAGATACCTCGGTATGCTTGTGGACAAGCACATAAATCTGAAGGTGTCTGAGGAGCATGCAGTGCGGCCTTACATGGCTGCCCAGCAAAGGATTAAGGAGTTTGTGCATGAACATGATCTAAAGAATAGGCCGCATGCTCTGATTTGGCTCTCTAAGGTGTATGGCATTCCGGCTGGGATGTACACGTGCCAAGTGTGGGGTACAGAGTACTTACGAGAAGGCAGTGAATTCAAAAGCCATTTGCAAAAAAGGCAATTATGCTCTTTAAGGCGTTTTCTAGGTGTGAAAAGTACTGCCACAAACTGGCCAGTATTGAGAGAGTGTGGTCAAGAGCCCTTACACTGTAAATAAATAAATAAATAAATATATATATATATATATATATATATAAAACAAGCAGTTTTATTGGTTTAGGGCTACTGTTAAAATTTTCAACAATATGCTTATTTCTAACAGTAAAACACTGCGCCAAGTGCTGAAGGCAGATTTACATCTTGCTGATATGGATGAGTCTTGTTGGTCTGCACATGTATCTAAATCATTTAATGGCATGCACAAGGAGGAGGTGTTTAAACAGAAATTACTGAGTGCTTCCAAAATACCCATGCAGGATTTTTTAGGGTATTTGAGGTACAGACAGCAGAAGGTATGGAGGGAAGCAGACGCCCTAAGTCCCCGAGAGGTGAACAGAAAAGCAGTGACTTACCATCATCGGTGTGGGAAACCTTTGAATCAAACAGCACGCACACCCCTCTGTATCCCATCATATTTATTTAAGGATCTGGATAAAGGGGTCATGAGGAATGTGAGTAGGTTTAGGCTTCGTCCATACCTCATGCCATGTCTTGGAGAGATTACAGAGGGTACTTATCTGCTGAGATTCAAGCAAGGCAACGCAGTTGATACCTTCTTTGACATGTGCATGTCACGTCAAATCGTGGTTATTGCTGAATTGTTGCAAAACCTAGAGTGTGAGGTGTGACCTGTATTTAAGTGGGGTTCTTTTATTGGATGCTCTCTCTTATTCAACCTTCTGTTCCACCTTCCATTGAGGTTTGGCGCTGTTTCTGTTATCCCTGGCCTTGTGCCGGGGGTGCTTTGTCTCTGATGTAACCCTAACCTGGTGAAGCTGGTCCAAACGCTGTGTCTGCCCCAGACATTCTCTACGTGCTGCAGCCGAGCCAGCACTGTTCAGCAAGACCAAGAGCAGCTTAGCAGCAATATGAAGAAGAGCTAAGCCGGTGCACTCGCAACTAACCTGCTTAGAGAACAGTAAATGTGCAGTAACGGTGATTCAGCATGACATGCACTCACCAGGCTGTATCGGCGGTTACCCTTCCTGAAGCATTGCATTGCATCTTTAACAGTGGATGCTGAGAACTGAAGTGCAAAGCAGAACATAACACATTTACTATGGCCTCTTGGACCTTTTTTCAGAGCGGTACTGTCCTCAAACTTTCTGTGCTTCTTGTGGCAACACAAAAGTGTATTTTCCTAAGACCACAACCTTATGGAGATTTTTGTGCATGACTGATTTTTGTGCGTGCTTGTTTCATTTAGAGTGACAGTGTGTGTGACTTTTACAGTTGACACTTCTGAATTCAGCTCAAGGCTTTCAGTTGACATTTACACAAGTTTAGTTTGGTTTGGTTACAGGCACCTTTTGCTTCATCTAAGCTGCCCTTGTAGGCAGGTACAGCTATGTAACCCTATCCTATACTTAGGCTTTGTGCCCACTGCTTGAAGGTCGAGTTGTTAGCCGTTTCAGACTTAGGGCACACACACTGAAGGTGGAGACAGCAGCTTGGGATACTCGGAACACTCTTTTGTGTGATCGCTGTTCTTGTGATGAGATTCAAGATGAGGCTCATGCCCTTTTGGTGTGCAGAGACGCAGATGTTTGTGCTTTGAGAAGAAAGTACGCTTACCTGTTCAACTGTTTCTCTGGTGATTTTTCAATGGAGCAACCATTTTTACAACAAGCCAGTGTCCAGGATGTTTCTGATTTCCTCTTGCAACACAACAACTTGTTGAACAAGCTTTTTTCGTTTGTTTCTGAGCTTATGGACATTATGTTGGCTGGCGAGGACCAGTCACAGGCCGATCAGCCGAACAGTCTGGCTGAAGGTCCCCCTGTGTAAATCTAAATCTTGAAGGTCGAGTCCTGTAAATGGTTGGGTGGTTCAAATATCTGTGACAAGTGTGGATGTGCTAAAGTCCAGGACGACAAACATGTTCTTTTCTATTGCAATTGCTGTGAGTTGTGTGAGCTGCGCAGAAAATACAAGGACCTGTTAATTGATCTTTTTAAACCGTTACAAACTTTTGCCCGACATCCAAACACAAGGGTTACAACAAGGGTTACAAGGGAAAAAAGGCCTCAGTCAATCCATCCAAACACTGATTTTAATCCTTTCTTGGCGAGCTTTCACTTTTTGACTGATTTCGAGGTCAATGCTTTTCTAAATCAAGACTCACACAGATTTTCAAATTTTTTTGTCTGAACTGGTTTCAGTTTTTGATGCTGGATTAGAATGTTGATGTAAGTGTGCCAGTATCAACACTGCTGGCAGGCTGCTTACAGATTTTGCCAGCGCTGCTGAATGTATAATAGGCACGGGCAGGGTACATGGAGATGATCATCATCTCCATGATGGTCAGCCTACTTTTGTTGGATCCATTGGCCAGAAAGTTGCAAGTAGGCCCGATCATGTGCTGATGTCCGGCAGAGTTTATCAGGCTGCCGAGAGTGTCCACATTCTTCCTGTCAAGCACATGAGTGATCACTGTGTCCTGAGTATGAATTTTCGAGTAAATGATGCGGGAAGTGAAGGCACTGACTGGAACTTGCAACCTCCTCATGTATGTAGAGGAGGATGCGGGAGTAAAACGGTTCTGAAATGGAACCCTGAGCGTGCTAAAGAATATGCTGAAGTCCTTGTCAACAACAAAGAAATCCAGGAGCAATTTGAACAGGCAGTTGATGAAGGTGATCATGAGAAGGCTTGCTTTTTCCTGCGCTCTATGCTTGTGCATGCTGCGACAGGTTATGGAGTTGGCATGTCTAAAAACATCAGTGTCAGTGCACCTCTACGTGCTAGTCGTATTGGTTGTCGCTACCCTCCTTGGTTTGATGCTGTGTGTAAACAGAAAAGGAAGGTTTTTAGGGAGGCTGTGCAAAACGGCCAAGCTGAGCATGCTTGCAAGTTTGCTCACAAACAATTCCGTGCTACTGCTAGGCGAGCAAAACGTGCTTACACTAAACATCAGAAGGCTGAATTCCTGGGTAGGCTTGACAGTAAAAACCCTGAGTTGCATGCCATGCTGAGGCAACCCAAGCGGGTGCAAACAACACCCTTGGCTGAACCAGCCTGGGTTGTATATTTGAATGAGCATTTTCGTCCTGCTACACATCATCAACCACAGCGTCCCCTTCATGGGCGCCAAGGTCTTTCAGCTAGGGAAATTGCAGTGCCATTAGGACGTAATCACCCTCCTCCTGAAGTTTTGTTGCGGCAAGGTGCCCGTGCTGATTGGATCCCTGAGCCTGATTCTGTATCTACACCGAGCTTGGATACTATGCGCAGTCTGGTTGCGGATCAAATTAAGAAAATGAATGGGAGTGCATCTTCTGGTTTTGATGTCATTGCTGCACCTTTTATTAAAGGCGCTGCTGTCTTGCAGCCCAAACTCAATGGGCGAGGTACAGAGAGTGTCAATGTTTTGGAGCCCTTCGTGGCTAAGATTTTCAGGTTGCTCCATGACAAGGCACGCATCCCTGCTTGTTGGAAGCATGCAAAATTAAGCCCACTGTATAAAAGAGGGCCCCTGCTTAACCCGAACAGCTATCGCATGTTGGCAGTCAGTGGCACTATGTATAGGATGTATGCCAATGTTGTACGTGCTTTACTGACTGACTGGTGCCAGGAGGCTAACAAAATACCAGATACTCAGTTTGGCTTCTATCCTGGCCGTAATACACTCCAGCCTTTGTTTATTCTTCGCCATCTGCAGCATGCTGCACGCACTTTGCGACCAAACAACTCGAATAGATTGCATGCGGCATTCACAGATTTCAAACAAGCCTACGACACCATTCCTAGGGAGGCTCTCTGGCAACACCTCCGCCGCATCAGCATGCCCACTTCTTTGCTGTCGATTATCCAAGACATGTATGCTGCTGATGAGTACGTTTTGAAGGATGGTGCAAAGACTGCACGTGTGCATCCTATGCGAGGTGTTAAGCAAGGGTGTCCTCTTTCTCCTCTCCTTTTCTCACTTTACATCAATGATGTTGACTTGATTGCTGAGGATGTGAGAGGGGCAGTAACTGGCACAGAGAATGTTCGCCTGACCCGCATGTTGTATGCTGATGATCTCACATTGCTTTCCAATGAGCCAGGTGCTCTTCAAACCATGTTAAGCAGGCTGAATGTGTATGCTAGGAAGAAGCATCTCGTATCAACACCTTAAAGTCAGAGGTTGTGCACTTCAACTCAAAAGGAATCAATCTACCTGTTTTTACGATTGGCAGTGACACTCTTGCTCATAAGGACTCGTTTAAATATCTTGGCATGATGTTTTACAGGACCTTGAACATGGCTAAATCGACAGAAAATGCAGCTCGTGCTATGCTTACATCTGCTTATAGGATTCGTCGTTTTGTACGTGAGCACACACTTGCAGATAGGCCGCATGCTTCCTTGTGGCTTGCAAAGACGTATGCAATCCCCGCTGGCATGTATGCAAGTCAGATCTGGGCTACCCCTTACCTTCGGCAAGGCAAAGAGATGGACAATCCCATACAGAAGTGGCTACTAACAGTGCTTAAAAGAACTTTGGGGGTCAGGGACACTACTCCCTCTTGGTGCATCATGCGGGAATGTGGTCTGGAGCCCTTACAATTCAATTGGTTCCGGGCAGCAATGCGTCTCTACAACTCTTTGACACGATGCAACAGCTCCGCAATGAAAAAGATTTTGCAGGCTGACATGCGGCTGAGCTCGAGATCTGATGATTGTTCGTCTTCCCATGTTCTATCAGCCATGGATGGTTTGCCACACTCCCATATTTTCAAACAGAAGCTGCTGAATTGTGAGCCCATTGATCTTAGTCGTTTTGTTGTAGATCTCAGGACCAGGCACCTACAATATTGGGAGCCTTTTTCCAACACACACCCTAGAGAGCGCAACAGTAAACGCTTAACTTATCACCCTGAGCTCCTAGAGACTAGGAGATGTGCGTGCAAGAGTGTGAACAAGGCAGGCCAGCTGTTGGTTGATCTAGCAGCTGCGACGAGTATGACCATTTCGACTGGGCGTGTTGTTGGAGATGATGGGCAGCCCTCTTTCACTGGGCATTTTGGTGATAAGAGAAGTAGGCCAGACCATGTGTTGTTGTCTCCGGCTCTGCTCAAAATCGTACAATGTTTTGAGATGAAAGAAACGCGTGCCTCAGATCATGCAGGCTTGAGCACTGTGTTTAGAGTGACTGATGAGGGTGGAGAAGGTGTGAATGCTCCACACCATGTGTGCAAAGCTGGAGAGTGTATCAACAAGTTAGTGTTGCGTTGGCAGCAGGATAAGGCCCAAGTTTACGCTGAGCACATTCGGGACAATGCTGAAATGCTGGCTCAATTTGATGAGGCAGAGAGGTCTGGGGATGTAGATAAATTGGCGTTTTGTGTGCGTTCTTTGATCATCCAGGCAGCGAGCAGTAGAGCTGTGGGCATGTCAGGCCGAGCAAAGTGTGTTTTTAAACGTGAGCGTAATAGGAAGGGTCCTCTAAACCCTGTGTGGTTCAATGAAGAATGTTGGGAGAAGCGTAGGGCTTTCATTGAGGCAGTGAAGCATGGTGAAGCCAGGCATGCTTGCAGATTTCTCAAGAGGGAAAGTATGAGGTGCAATCGTAGGATGAAGCGAAGGCACGCGAGACAGTTGCGGAATTTGTTTTTGGATAGGCTATTTCGGAAGGATCCGGCAGTGCACGCTTTACTAAAAAAGCACACCAAGCCTCACACAACCCCTGTGCCTGCTCCAGCTTGGCATGATCACCTACACAAACACTTCAGAGCAAAGAGGACATTTGAAGAGTCTCGCCCATCTGCGAGGGATATGGCTGTGCCACTGGGCCGGCGCAACCTTCCACCTGAGGTCCTTCTCAGGCGGGGCGCGCAGTCTGGGTGGGCTCCGGAGCCAGATGAGTTTGAGATCCCTGATGTATTTGTGTTAGAAGGTATGTTGGGTAGTGAATTTCAGAAGTTGAATGTTGGTGCCTCTTCAGGCTTTGATGCGATCCCGATTCTTTTTCTTAAGCATGCGTGCTTGCCAGTGCAGTGTGGGAATAAAACCAAACAAGTAAATGTGCTGGTACCTCTGTTGGCTCGTCTTTTTAAAGTGTTGCTGACTGAAAGTAAAGTGCCTGCGTGCTGGAAGGTTGCCAAGTTGAGCCCCATTCACAAAAAAGGGGAAGTGCTGAAACCTGGGAATTATAGGATGATTGCGGTTAGCGGTGTAATGTATAGGATTTATGCTAATGTGCTGAAAAATCTGGTGACAGATTGGTGTATGAAAAAGGGAAAGATTCCGGACACGCAGTTTGGCTTCTTTCCAGGAAGGAGCACTCTGCATCCTCTGTTCATTCTGAGGCACCTCAAGCATGCTGCGAAAAAATTGAAGCCACGGAATTCTTCCAGATTGCACGTTGCTTTCATTGACTTTTCTCAAGCTTATGACACCGTGCCCAGACAGCAGCTTTGGTCTCACTTGCAGCGCAATGCAATGCCGACTCCTCTGCTCAGTGTGATCAGAGATATGTATGATAATGATGAGTACATTCTAATGGATGGTGAGAAAAGGGCGCGCGTGCAGCCATCGAACGGTGTTAAGCAAGGTTGTCCTTTGTCCCCCCTTCTTTTCTCTCTGTACATCAATGATATGGGCAGAGAGATAAGTGAGGGCATTGAGGGTGCTGTGACTGGTGATAGAGTGAATGGTGTGTCCCACATGATGTACGCTGATGACCTTGGATTAACTACGAATGACCCTGGTGAAATGCAGAAGATGCTGGACAGACTCCGTGTGTATGCCCAGAGAAAAGGGTTGACTGTAAACACAGCTAAGTCTGAGGTGGTGCACTTCAACAGTACGTCTGTCTCTCCTCTGCAGAATCCTTTTACGTATGATGGAGTGGTCCTTCCAGAGAAGGACAGGTTCAAATATTTGGGAGTGCTGTTGGATAAAAAGATGGATTTAAAGGTAGCTGAGGAGCATGCGGTGCGGCCTTATATGGCTGCACAGAGAAGGATTTCGGAGTTTGCCAAGGGTCATGACCTGAAAAACAGGCCTCATGCTATGCTCTGGTTGTCCAAGGTGTATGGCATTCCTGCTGGGATGTATGCGTGCCAGGTGTGGGGAACTCATTACTTGAGAGAAGGCAGTGAGTTTGAGAGTCAATTGCAGAAAAGACATCTGTGTTCCTTGAGGCGCATTCTTGGAGTAAAGAACAGTACTACAAATTGGCCGGTGTTGAGAGAGTGTGGCCAGGAGCCTCTGCAGTTCTTCTGGTTCCGTGCCTCCATCAAGTTTTTTAATAGCATGCTTGACTCCAATAGTGAAGTCTTGCGTCGTGTGCTGAGGGCTGATTTAAGTCTGGCTTCTTTTGATTCCTCTTGCTGGGCTGCTGAAGTCTCTAATGCTTTTGGTGGGATGCGGAATGGTGATTCGTTCAAACAGAACATGCTGAGAGCTGAGAAAATCCCCATGCAAGAGTTCATTGGTGATTTGCGATACAGACAGCAGAAAGTGTGGAGAGGGGCCGATGTTTTTTGTCCTCGTGCAGTTAACAAGAAGGTAGTGACGTACCATAAGTGGTGTGGGAATTCTGAGAGTGGTCCCAGAGGTGCTCCTTTTTGTATCCCCTCGTATCTGTTCAAGGATTTGGACAAGCATGTTTTGAGAAACATTAGCAGATTTAGATTGCGTGCTCATCACTTGAGAGTGGAGTCTGGTAAATGGCTTGGGGGTTCAAGTATCTGTGATAAGTGTGAGTGTGGGGAAGTCCAGGATGAAAAACATGTGCTTTTCTTTTGCAAATGTACTGAGGTGCGCGAGCTACGCACGAGATACAAGGACCTTTTTGAGGAGATGTTTAAGACTTTGCGTGTGTTTGCTCCGCCTTCAAACGCTGACTTTATTCCATTCTTGGCTTGCCATCATACTATCACTGATTCTGAAATCAATGCTTTCCTAAACCAAGACTCATACAGACTTCTTAGATTTGTGTCAGACTTGGTCTCAATTTTTGATACTGGTTGAGCTTGTTTCACCAGCTGCCATCAGCCAGAGTCTCGGGCTGTAGGCCACCATTGTAAACCCTTGTAAACCCTTTAACTTATCACCAGTGGTGTGCTCCTCCTACTAAAAGAGCCTTGGTTATGCATTCTCCTTATAGCCTCCCCAAATACATGTTCCTTGACCTCCGCCATGATGTCATTCGCGGCGTGGCTCGGTTTAGACTCCGCATTCACACCCTTCGCTATGAGACAGCAACTTGGAATCACAGCTCTTCCCCAAACTGTGACCTTTGTGAGGCTGATGATAATGTCCAGGATGAACAACATGTCCTCTTCCATTGCACACATCCCCAGGTGGTGTCTCTCCGCAGGAAATATGCTCTCTTGTTCTCACAGGCAGAATCTCATGATGTGTCTGCTTTTTTGAACCAGAACAACAATAAACTTCCTTATTTCCTTCATGAATTGATTGCCTTTTATGAGCAGGCTAGCAGTCGCACTTCTTGACTGAAGGCCTTATCCTTGTAAACCTTGTAACCATTACAACACAACAACAAGCTTTTTCGTTTGTTTTTGAGCTTATGGACATTATGTTGACTGGCGAGGACCAGTCGCAGGCCGATCAGCTGAACAGTCTGGCTCAAGGTCTCTCCATGTTAATCTGTTAATCAATTGTAACCATTACAAAAATGAATACAGCATAGAAAAAAATATGGCAGTGAAACAGGCATACCCTTTGCAAAAACTGTTTCCTGCGATATATAAAAAAGACCGGCCATTCACATGCCACAGCCGTACATGAAATAAGACGTTTATGGTTAGGAAAGACGAGCCTTGCCTGAACACTGCAAAATGGCACATGAGTGGCTATCAACCATGTACAATCTTCACCATGCAAGCCAGTACAACACACCCAGACAACAGCTAGGCACATAATGCAACAAGGAACATATTGCATGGATTCTCCAGAAATACAACCACCACAGGAGCACACGGCTGCCATGTAACCTTCCAGCCAAACAATACAATGCAGCGCCTTTACCTAGCAGCAACAGCTTTCAACCTCATTGTCAGCATTGTGGCATGCCAATTATAGAGTAAAAGCTTTTGCTGAAAACCAACCAGCGTGCATCAAGAAAAGATCCAACAGTCAGCGCTGACGCTGCCAGTGAGTCCCACCAACAAGAAGGGAGAGGAACCAAGCTTGTGTGTATACAAGTGGTTGTCAGCCGAACGTCTAGACAGGTGCTATAATTCCTTGCCCTCCTGGAAGAGCAGCACACCCAGCAGCCCTCCCCCCCCCCGCAGTCCCCTGTTGAACGGCATGCAAGAGACTGATACCACACACAAAATAATCAATGCTACACAACAGGCTGTGTTTCTTATTGGATGAATAAACCCTTGGGCCAAAACAAATGACTCGTCAAAAAACTGAATTCCACAAACTTTGGCGCACCAAGCACTAACCTCAAAATGCAGGGCATAGCACTATTATTTATACATGAAAGCTGGAAAAAGGGCGCAGCTCAAAAGTCAAGAGACAGCGGCGCCAGGAAGGACCCAAACATCCCGTAGCTCCTCTTCAGAGGGCTCAGCAGGCTTATCCCTCAGGCTCAGGAAGTCTCAGCAGGTCTTGGCAGACTCAGCCCTCTAAAACTCCTCCGCAGAAGGCTCGGTAGGCTTGGGCTTTGTGGCCTCCTCCGCCTCCAGGTCATACAGGTCATTCATCTTGTACTGTTTTGCGTGTATCCATTTTGGCCTGCAAACAATTCAATTACAAGGTGTGATCGTCATCCAGGTCATACAAGTCCTGTACCTTGAACTGTTCTGCCCGCATATAATTTTGTCCGCTTGCAGTTTCATGGAATTGTGGCACAGGAACAAGGCTGCCTGTTCTGAAGTTTGTGCTCTGTCAGGCAGTGGCGCAGCCAGCATTTTGTCGGAACATCCCATGAATTAAGAGACCAACAAGATGGTGTTAAGGTCCTTTCAACATAGCCTCAGCTGTGCAATTGTAAGTATGTACGGTCCAACAGAGTTGACTAGCTTGCAGCACACTCTTGTCACAGCAGACTCTCGTCATGACAGCTCGCCCTGATTCCTTCAGCCCTGGCTTGCATAGCAAATCAATGACCGTATTTGAGACAGGCTTATAATGCCAGGCACTCCCTTCAATTAAGGACCCTAGTACCATTGTTGCTGCCTCACACTTGTGGCTAGCATTTCCTTTGCAAAAGTTCAAGATTGTGTTTGCAGGCCCATAGATGGGAGTGCCCCTAAATGAGAAAAAGTGACAAGTCTGTACTCACATAGACCATTTGGTGCCTTTAATGACTGGGCATGCACCATGCAAAGAACGCGGCTCAAACTCGCCGTTGAACTTCATGGAGTGGAACAGCACTGCATCTCCCTGCGCTTGATGAAAGCAAAAAAGGAGAATTGACAAAACATGATCAAGGCATTGGGGTAACCAAAGGCCGAGCACTCACAGCTGCAAGTAAGTGCAAGTGAGCAGGTGAGGTGAGCACTCACAGATGCCGGTGGGTGAGCACAGCTGCAAAGGCTGAGCTCTCACAGCTGACAGGTGCTGAAGGACAATTTGATGCTACCAACTCGCTCCTGGATCTTGGAAATCTGTGATAATCCAGACACCCTGCTGCTGGCGTTCCCTGTTGAACCTCGAATGAAAATGGTCCCCACACTCAGGCCCCTTCCAACTTTTTAGCAGCAATATTGAAGCGACTTCTTTTATTGACAAGCACTGCAAAGCAGCAATCTGGTGAACCCGTCTTCATTGCACAGGAGATTGCAAGTTGGCTTCCCACATATTCCAAACCCTTTGTTAAGACAAAAAGCTTTCAATATTTCCATTGTCATGTTCCATTCGTCCAGCCCTATTACCCTGTTACACCTTAGAATGATGCAAAATGATGTCCAGTGCAATGCCCATGATGCTCATGCATTGTAATAGAATGCAATGCAATGCCCATGATGCTGTCATAGCTAATAATGATGCAACGGCGTAATTCCCTCACTCAGAGTAGAAAACTTGCCTTGTGTGGCTTCACGGCCAGGTGGTGCTTAGCACACTCGGAAAAGCCCTCATTGTCCCTCCCATCGGGTGTGGGCATCTGGAAACACATAAGTGGATAGGAAATGCAATAAAGTGTTTTGGGTTCTGCACGTGGCTACCGCTGGCAGTTTAAGCGGGATTGCCCCAAGTTGCAAGGACTCAGGCAAGGAGACATGAAACAGCATTGGTTGGGCACCAGCAGGAGAGTTCCAAAAAAGCAGAAAAACGAAGTGCACAAACATGGACGTGCTTCTCAGAAACAGTACATCTAGCAAGACACAGGGACTCACTGCATACAAACAATGCTGCCCTGGATTAGCCCATGCATTTTTGAATGGCCAAGCACCCACACGCACATGCGCTGACAAGCAAGCACACTAACACCCACACACCTTTGTGAACACTGTCTCGCCGCCCTCCTCTACCGTCTCTAGGAAGGTGAGCATTGTGGCATAGCGGTTGGCTCCTCTAGCTGCATTCTTCTCGTCAAAGAACTGCGACACCGTAAAACAAAAAGAGGGGCGCACAAGTGTTGGGCATGAGAAACATTGCGATTTCCCAGAGGTCCTGCTGGTGCTCTGAGACAACTCTGATGCAGATTATGAATCTGTCACATAAAGGGATATCAAGCCAGTTGCAAGTCGTTGCTGGTGAGGTTGCGCATACCAATCTCAGATTGAAGAACACTCACATAATCCCAGTGCGCTTCATACTTCTGGCCAGCCTCATACCTCAACACCTGTTGGATGAAGTGCAGGACAAAAAGAAACAATGAAGGTGCACACACACACAGACATGCATGCATCAAACAGGTATTAAATTCAATCTTGATCTGTCCGTTTATAGCACTTGCTGTTCTGTACCCAATGCACATGCCTGTAAAACAGATTCAGCTCAGGGAATATCACTGACAGAGAACGCTCCAGAAACATATTCTGCTTTCTTTGGGAAAGCTTGCACCTCATCTATCTAAGCAGCCATTGAAGCGTTAATGCAGCCATAAAGTTGCCATTGCACCCCCCAAAGCCTTACCTGCAGGCCCTCTCCATGGTACACTGGTGTCATAGACAGATTTGCTATCCTTCGTTCAATGGCTGCAGGATAGGAGAAAAAAAAGGAGATGAGAGATATAACAATGCATGGCAGCCGCACAGCAGGATTTGATCCGCCTACAGCTTCATTTGAAATCCAAGGAAACACATGCAGTCCCACAAGGTCGGCTTCAAGGAGCTGTGCTCGCACATGCTTTTCATATTCCTCTTTCCATGTGCAGCCAGCAAGCAATTTTATCATACAGTAGTTGCAAAAAAAGGATCTCGCACTCACTCTGGATCACAGGGTCCTCACCCCGATTGAAGAACATGCCTGAACTGTGAAAACAGAGCATCACAGAAACGCATCGAGTCAAAGGGCAGTGTCAAATATTTGGAGGATTGTTTGGGCCTGGACCATGACAAGTTCGGCAAATGACTTTTGCCAACAAATGCTGGCACTGCTCAGGTACTTCAGAGCAGCGAGCTCGGATTGCATATTGAGGGCGACCTACTTCAGACCTGAAAACTCCTGGCAGCTCCTTGCCTACCTGGTTCTGATGTCATCTATTTTGCTCTTCCCTGTTTTTGCATCCACAACTCCAGAACGCGCGAGCCTTGGAGTTGCTTTGTTCTTTATGTAATCACATTCAGCTGCATGCAAAAAAGGTAGCAGTTTGAGTAATCTGCCAGCGCTGCTGCTGCAGGCAAAATTTAATCAACTGCAAGCAGCGGTGAAAGTCTGGACAAGTCAAGGTCCCGTGTACCAGCACTGGTGCATCCACTTCAGGGCTGTACAGAAAGGCATGCTGATGCTCAGTACCTGCAACTCCCCCCCCCCTCCCCCCCCCACCTTCGCTGAGAAAATTGCGGAAAAGGTAGATGCGGGCATCAGCACTCAAAACCTGCAGAAAAAGTTTGATGCAACATGGGTATGCTGCACATACACTTGCATGCTTTCGTGCATGCATGTGTGTGCGTGCGTGCGTATGTATGTGTGTGTATGTGTGTGCGCGCGTGTATGTGTGAGCGTGTGTGTATGCATGTGTGTACGTGTGTGTGTATGTGTGTGTGTATGTGTGTGTGTGTGTGTGTGTGTGTGTGTGTGTGTGTGTGTGTGTGTGCGTATGTGTATGTGTGTGCACGTGCGTGCGCGGTATGTGCATGTTGCATGTGTGCGTGTTGTGCGTGTTGTGTGTGTATGAGTGTGTGTGTGTATGTGTGTATATGTGTTTAAGTGCTTGTGCGTGCGTAGGTGTGTATAAGTGTGTGTGTATGTGTGTGTATGTGTGCGTGTGTGTATGTGCTTGTGCGTGCGTACGTGTCTGTATATGCGTGTGCGTGTGTGCGTGCGTGCGTGTGTGCGTGTGTGTGTGTGTGTGTGTGTGTGCGCGTGCAGTCACAGTGGGGCCTAGACAGAGGTGAGTAAGAAAAAGGCACTGGCGGGCGTTCGACACTGAGGAAGATTAGGGATAAGCATGCGGTGGGATGGGGCGTTGCGTGATGGTAATCCACGAAGTAAACCGTTCGAATGCTGCAACCCGCCATTTCCATGCAATTTTCTACGCACTCGTGAGCTTGCACAAACTTCTGTACTGTCCATTAACGGGGCGAAGTGTCGCGCTGTAGCGATTTTGTTTCGGCAAACAGTGACTTTTTGTTTGACAAGCACTGCCTCGTACCTCCATCTGCGGATTGGCCTCATAATAGGAAGAGGGGAATGTGGGAGGAGGGACATTTCTTGCGCCCACGCCACTGAGCACCAAGAGCGCGAGTGACACGGCGAGGGCAAACATAGCGCTTATTCGCAGATGCATGGGCTGATACTTCTTTTCCTCAGGATCGTTCTCAGGTGAATTTATTACTGAAATACGAGACAGCTGTGTGATTCTGCAGTTTCAACGACCTCGGTCAGTTAAGTGTGTTACGCAGGAATTACCCCCTCGATGATGGTCATGCGCTGTTGAAAATTGAATGCCTCAGGCATTATGCCTCAGAAATATCAGGGCTCAATTTCCTTCTGCGTTTGTGCACCTGCTGCATGCGCATGCGTGTCAGAGATTGCTCTTTCCCATGCTTCATCAATCTCTCCACGTTTCTTATCCTTGAAGTTCAAGAGTGAACCTCCCCACCCCACACAAGGAACATGAGGTTAGCTGAGAATGTTGGCAGGCACACTAGGCCAACCAGGTAATCATCGTTTGTCTCCTGCACTACTTCGAATGGCTTCCTTTTTCTCTGCTTGAGTACGACAGAATCACTGCAGGCCCGTAGGGATATACATGCTGATGTTGCGACACTGGGGCGACAAGCTCAGTTTTTTGGGGCGGCCTCTAGAAAAGAAAAGACGAGTCTACGCCAGCCGAAGGTCGAGTGCTTTGAGGACAGATTCCTTAACTGGCAAGCTAGCAAGGTTCTCATCAAAGGGTCCTTTCCTTGATGCACGCGGCCTTTGACTAGCGTAGACTTTTCTTTTCTTTAATCGAAGGGCCCTCAACCCTAAACTAGACACAGGTGGCCTAGAAGAAAACATTGATAGAGCTGATAGGGATCTGGATGGTTGCCATCCTACGTGGTCAGAGGAAGCGCTTCCTATATCATTTAAGGAAAAGGAGGCACAGTGGTTTTAAAAAGCCCCATCCACCACAAAGCTACAAAACAGAAAGGGCTAGTGGAGATCCGGAGGACACCGTTAGCACCCGACTCCAGAGCCTGGCTGTGAGAAGTAGTTCTCAATAGCACGCCTAGTGATAACAAGTTTGTGGGCGTACTTAACGGAATGTGCAAGTTTATGTGCAAGCTTGCTTGCGCGTTGGTGGTCGAGGCCCAATTTGTTGAATTGGTTTGTCATGGGGTAACCAGTATGGCATCAGGACGGCTGGAGGTGAGTCTAGGTCTCTTACGGAAACCTCGCAAAAGGATTTAAGGGGTTACTTTTCTTTTAAAAGAACATGATTTTTTCCTTTCTTAGGTAAGGGGGTATAATAAAGTTTGAGGCATGGGCAGGAATTTAAAGGTTGCACCAGCTGATCATCACTTCTACGTCTGGGTTGACCAAGCCTGCTCCCCTAGGGCTTTTGCTTAGAGCTTTTGTGATTATCCTGCCAGCAACGTTATGGCGTTCAGTTTCCGTGCTGGAGATGAAGTGGTTTTGGCAGCCTGAGAGCATGTGGAGTGCGCTGTCTGATTGATGGCAGCCTGGAAGAGGGCATAACGGGTCAGTGGACCTTCTGAAGCTCACCGCTATGTTTTTGATTATTGAGGGTGTCTGTCACAACAGTTCATGTTATTATGAGATGGTACGTTTCATAGGCAAGGATATACAGAGCATGTTTCTAAAGGCATTGCTAGTTTTCTTATACGTGTGGTATCAAGCTCTGGTAGTCAGAGTAGCAGTCCTTTTGGAATTGGCATAATTAAGTTTGTGTTTTGCATGCATGTGGGATGTGAGAGCATTTCAAGTTTGGAAAGGTGAGTGATTTTAGAATTGGGTCTGGAGCAGTGGATGTGCCCACAGAGTGCGCTCTCTTTTTTCCTCCTTGGCTGACCAAAAGATGTGTGAAAATGGATTCTGCCAGGACCTGCGCCATGGATCCCAGTATCTAGATCTGCCACGCTGTTGATTATTGGTTTGCCTGATATTTTGTAATAGCTTCTGTACATCATTACCTGCAATGCCAGCATGATATTTCACTTTGTACAGACAAACATTATATTATATTCATGAGTTGCTATTGAGAGTTGATATTGTTTTTAAGGACGCCTCCTTAAATGTGTTGCTTCAAGCAAGTTGTGCTTCTCAGGTTACATTATATTTTGTTATTGTGGATATAATTCAAAGAATGGGCATGAAAATTACGAGCATGCTTAGTAGCACAACAACATTGATAAAAACTGGCCTGATGCAAAGCCAGCAGCTGCGGAGCATCCACTGGGAAACACTCCCCACATCAATCAAGGAAAAGAGGATGCCTAGGGCCAAAACACCATGTATCATCTCCACCAAGAGAAGGAAAAAGGATCAATCCGTCTTGAGGAAATTGTAAAATCTTGTGAAGGGGATCCAACGTGCAGTATCCAGAGACAAAGTGAGCTCCATGACATATTCTTAGTGTCATTGCAGCCTGTACTACAGTAGCACTGAATGCATGTGGCATAATGGCAAGCGCAAAACATGCTTACTTTCTTAAATGAAATTAGGCTTTAATCTGCCAGCACTACTGGTAGACACACCCGAGAAAAGAGAAGTAAGGAAGAAACACTGGCAGTGTAAGCATCAGAGTTCCTTTCATTTGGGAAAAAGCACCCTGTCATGCTGAATCTCCGTTACTGCACAATTACTGTTTTCAAAGCAGGTAACATAGAAGGTTGAATGAGAGAGAGCATCCAATAAAATAACCCCACTTAAATACAGGTCACACCTCACACACTAGATTGTGCAATGATTCAGCAATAACCACGATTTGACGTGACAACCCTTTGCATCACAGCGGTCATTCCAACATACCCCTGCATTGGACTTTAGCCTGGTTTGTTTGGTAGCAGAAGAATACTACTACTTTGCACAGATAGCTGACTACCTGAAATAGAAATGGTTGCGCTTGCTGTTAGGTTGCATGGCTAGACTAGCACAGGCTAGACTAGCACAGGCTAGACTTGAACCTATAGCTCTTGGCCCATGAGACGGCACAGGGATCCCTCTGTATTTCGGGAAGAACCCGATTTTCTGAGGACACCATGTTGGTGACCATCGCATTGGCAGGGACACAATGGATCATTAACATCACTTTGATACAATGATGACTTAACATTGACTGCAAATGACCTCCATGCGATGCAAACTATGCCGAATCGCTTGGATTTTTTATGCACAAAGGAAGCACCTAGTCATTAAGACAGCTAAGTCAGAAATGGTGCATTTCAACTCATCAGAATCCAATTTGTCTGGTTTTTGGTTGGTGGAGTACCATTGGTTTAAAAGGAGTCACTAGACGATCCTGAGGACATTCCTTTAAATACCTAGGCATGTGGTTCCATAAGAACTTCTTGTCTTAGCCATGCTTATCTCGAAGATAAGCATGGCTAAGTCCTCTGAGCATGTTATTGGCCCATTTGGCATCTGCCTATTGGATCCGGCAGTTTGTGTGCGAGCATGCATTGAGGGACAGGCTGCTCTGGTTGGGAAAAGCATACCTAGTCCCAGCTGGCACGTATGCAAGCCAGGTGTGGGGCGCAGAGTACGTTAAGGAAGGTCAGGAATTTCAATTAAATCGCAAGTGCGCCACATGAGTTTCTTAAAGGGCACGATAGATGTGAAGCGTACCACCCCAAACGGGGCTTTTTGAGAGAACGTGGGCATGTGCTGTTGCAGTTATACTGATTTAAGTCAAGTGCTGTCAAAATGTACAACAGCTTGCTCAATTTTTATTGTCAGACTTCAAGTTGAGGAAAGTTCTGAAGGCAGGCTTGCATTTGCACTCAAGGGCTCCTTTGTACTGGACTGCCCAAATCCTGGATGGTTTTCATTCAAGGTTGTGGCGCTGTGATTCTTTTGTAACAGTGATGAAGCAGGGTGCGTCAATCTCAATGCAGGATTTTACTCATGAATTGAGGCACAGATTGCGCGGTGCATGGAGAACTGTTGAAGGAGTGGATCCGCAAACAACAAACAAACTCTTTGACCAAAATGTGTGCAAGCCTATCTAGCTGCCAGTGTATTTGCATATAAAGTGCCTCAGAACGTCAGGAAGAATGTTAGTGGGGTCAGGTTCAACTCAAGTTGAGAGCTCACACTTTGACTGTGGAAACTGCGTCTTGGGAGGATGGATATTCTCCTGTGTGCAATCGATGCTCATGCGGGCAAATTCAAGATGAGGCCCATGTCCTTTTCATGTGTAGATATGAGGGGCACAATTATTGTCTGACTTCCCCTCTCACAGAATTGTTCTGGACAAATCAGGCGCTTTTTTCACTTCTCAAGCTAGCTCTGAGCACTCAGCTAACCAGCTGGGTCATAAGTCCTCCCTTATATAGTCAACACGAGCAGCCAAACCTGGCGAAGGTCAAACCCCATTGTAACCAATGTAGGTATGAGGGGCTATGTGCTTTAAGGCGAAAACGCTCCGAGCTCTTTTGGACTCTATCCGATGATTTTTCACTTATACAACCTATTTTTGCGGCAACAACTCGGTGTCCAGGTTGTACTTAATTTCCTGTTGCAACACAACAAGAAGCTTTTCTATTTAATGCCTGAGCTTTTGGATTTGCTGTGGGCTGGCTTGGACTAGCTGCAGCCACAGGCTGATCAGCCGAACAGTCCGGCTGAAAGTCTCCCTTTGTAATCTAGAAAGAAAGAAAGATCTACGCTTGCCGTTCTGCTGCGTGCATTAAGGAAAGAGCCACCCATTGACTCCCACCGATAGAGGGCATCTTTATTTCCACCCCGTAATCAACCTAATCACCACCTTGACCTTCAGGGTCAAGAGCAGGATACTGCCGGTCCCCTCATTCTCCCCTTAGGTCTGCCTCAGTCCTGGTGTCCATAAATTGGTGTACTGACTGCTTAACCCGCCCTGCATAGTCCTCAAGTTTTTTTACCTTTTGTCATGGCAAACAGAATGCTGTGGAGGAGCTCTCGGATTTCCAAAAAAGCAACATAGTTTACATGACACTTTGAATGATGGATCAGTCAGTCACGTTAGAATGTGAAACTGCCTTGAGTAAGAGGCCTGGCTCTAATGGTCGTGCTGCAGGAAGCAGACATGCTATGAGGGTTTTAACAAGTAGCAGTCATCTGCATCTGCTGCAAATAAAACATAATGTTAAGTCACCTGTGTATCGTATCAAATCCTGGTGAAACCTGTTTTTGAGACGCTGGTCAAACATTTTAGAACATTTTGACCTGATGTGTAGGCACTCTGATGTATAAAATCTGCAGGAAAAAAGTGCTGCATGCATGCAAAAGGACTTCGCCAACTCTACAAACAAGCAGCATACATGTCATATATTCAGGCACTACGCTGAAGAGCGCAAGTCAAAAAAAAAAAAAATGACGCAAGTCAGCCCCAACTCATCCTTCCCAGAAAAGAAAGAAGAGACATTGTCGTCAAAAAGGTTGCGTGCGCACCTTGATGAACATACACGCATGTGTGTATGTGTGTGTGTGTGTGTGTGTGTTTGTGTGTGTGTGTGTGTGTGTGTGTGTGTGTGAAAAGTTCCCCAATCAGCAACCGAGCAAAGGCCCCGTCATAGCCCCACCTCGTCCTGCCGACCTAAATTAGAGTTCCTCGTAGAACATGCTGCAATGCTCACGGTCACACAGCGTCTCCCTCTCCATTTGGCGTTCCCCCTCAACATGTCTCGGCAAAGAGACAAGCCAGAGTCTGACAAGAGCCAATGTCTGATGAGAGCCAGTGCCTGACGAGAGCCAGTGCCAGATGACAGCCAGTTTCAAACAGGAGTGTGCTGGACAAGAGCCTAGGCGGCTGCACAAAAGCACAGCTCTGGGGAAGGCCTGGGCAGGTCAGCACCTAGGCCCGAGTGCATCCCGCCTTAGAGACTTCATGAACCAGGCTGATGTCCTAGGATTAGCCAAGTTTGTGTCTGCTTGCCTGAAATGCTGTGACTGAGCTTCTAGCAAATTTCGTTCTTTAGTTTGGACTGGTTTGGCTGCAGGCACGCTTTGCTTCAGCTAAGCTGCCCCCGCAGGCAGGTACAGCTATGTAACCCTTCCCTTCCCTAGGCCCGGGGAAGGTCGAGGTGGCTGGGCAGCCTGACCTGCTGCGCGCTCCACCGCCACAACCAAGAAGCAGCCACTTCATCCTGTGTGTGTGTCGTGTTGAGGTGGGGCATGAGCAGTGGCGGTGGATGCGTGCGATTGGGTATGGATGGGTGGACAGGCAGGCCCCGCTCCATCTCCTTCTGTTCAGCCAATGCAACCAAAGTGCAATCGTTAGCAAGGAAAGAAACACACATCCTTTGTAAAGATCTTCAGATCAGAGGCAGTGACAAAATTATCATCCCCATTCCAGTCAAAATAGAAAAAAACTTTAGCTACCATACGATCATCATCCTCATTCCATTCAAAATAGAGAAAAACTTTAAGATACCATGCCATTCATGTGTAGAGCGCAGAACATGCTTGCTTTTTGTACTGTAATGGCTTTCCAGGCCGACTCTCCCACCCAAAACAATCACTAGTGACTCACTCAAAATACAATCATTATGGCTTTCCAGATCGCTGCAAAATACCACATCCAAATCTTACCTGGATGCATGCTTGCTAACCAACATAAAACTAATACACACGTGCAAACGCGCGCGCGCACACACACACACTATCTGACAAATGCAAAAGGGTGAGCATAGCTGATCGCACACCTGTGCTGCCTGGCTGGGCTGGATCGGTCTACAGTTGGCATCAAAGTATCCACATGTGGATGGAGCAGCAGCAGGCGCGTCCTGGGCAGTTGCGCAGTACACGCTTGCACGGGCGCCTATGCAGCAATTTTGCAAGGCACACACCCAATGGTTCACAGGAGAGGTATGCAGAAGAGTGTTGCAGAGGAATGTGAGTGTGCACGTAACCAGAGACACGCATAGGGGGGTGAAAGAGGAAGATGTGCTTAAGAAAAAGGTATATCGTGTGAAGACGCGCAAGGGGGATGAAGACGGAAGATGTGCTTAAGAAAGAGGCATATCGTGTGTAGACAACCATAGGGGGATGAAGGAGGAAGATGTGCTTAAGACACATAAAATGATTAATACATCGTAATGTACAGCTGACCAAGCTGTGCATGGACAGTTTTTTGGTACTTTGAATTGACAGCTTTTGCTGCCCAATGGCATTGATCTCCTCCCTTATATTTTAAAAGGTTACGCAGGCCTGTTAACGTTCAGGGTTGTGCTCTACTATCCAGTATTAGAAACGGCATTACCTGATTCTACTTGATGTGGGAACCAATGACAATTCACTCAATTATCATCTGCTTGGAAACACTTGCTTTAGTAAGAAGCTCTTGGAGAGAGACACGCAAGTTGCATACACTCCGTGAAACCCTGTGGAGAAGAGAAGGTTACTTAAGGAGGAATGAGCAAGTGGCACACACACAGTAAACTTGTGTAAGTGGCATACAACCTTTGTGAAAATGTGCAAGCAGTACACGATCTCTGCACACTCACTAAATCCTGCCAGCCTCACTACACTGCCTGCATATAGGCACTACAGCCTGCCAGCCTCACCACACCACTGTCAGCAGCAGATAGCTCAGCCACATGAGCAAAGTGGCATTGCAGGTGCACAGAAACTTAAGAGCAAGCATTGTGCGGACGCACACACACACACACACGCACACATGCGCACAAACACACACAGGGGTCAGCAGACTCGTCACGTTCAAAGAGTGGTGTCACGTGTGAAGGGCCAGGCTGGCGCCCTCCAGAAACTTTGCAGCATGCAGCGACGTGGGGAATACAAATCACCTTCGGAAGGAGTCAGCAGCAAGAGGCCCATGATGTACTCGTTGCCCTTGCGGACCAGGTAGGGTAATGAGCGCGTGACATCAGTGAGCACCATGCCGGGATGCAAGGCAAACACCTGTGTGTGTATGTGTGTGTGCATGTGTTGATTGCACCTGCACATGACGGCACACGCCATGCAGCAGCCTTTTGAGGCAGATACTTCTCTTCAGCAGCATATACGTGGGAGTGTGCGCATGTGTGAGTGCAACTGCACATGACGGCACACGCCATGCAGCAGCCTTTTGAGGCAGATACATACTCCTCTTCAGCAGCATATACGTGGGAGTGTGCGCATGTGTGAGTGCAACTGCACATGATGGCACACGCCGTACAGCAGCCTTTTGAGGCAAAAATACATACATACTCCACTTCAGCAGCATTTGTGGGTATGTGCACAAGCTTGTTGGGTGAACATGGCCCTCATGGATTGTGCCCATGCACCACTATCTTCAAATCCGTGACACCCCCCAAAACACTGCCCAAGCACCACTGTCACCACTCAAGCCTTAGGTTAAGCTGCTTCTGGTTCAGCATGGCTCTTGTGGGTTGTGCCCAAGCACCTCCCACAGATTCTTCCGGATTTGACTTCTCCCTCATGTTCCTTTACGTTTGACTTCTCATTTGACAGATGACACATCTATCCTTGCATGCTTTTGGTACGGTCACAGGCACCTTTAGCGCCTCAGCTAAGCGCCACCTGCAGCAGGCCCTGCTCAGTAACCCTTGTCGTTTTACATGCACCTTTTGCGCCTCAGCTATGCGCCACCTGCAGCAGGCCCTGCTATGTAACCCTTGTCGTTTTACATGCACCTTTTGCGCCTCAGCTAAGCGCCACCTGCAGCAGGACCTGCTATGTAACCCTTGTCGTTTTACATGCACCTTTTGCGCCTCAGCTAAGCGCCACCTGCAGCAGGCCCTGCTATGTAACCCTTGTCGTTTTACATGCACCTTTTGCGCCTCGGCTAAGCGCCACCTGCAGCAGGCCCTGCTATGTAACCCTTGTCATTTTACATGCACCTTTTGCACCTCAGCTAAGCGCCACCTGCAGCAGGCCCTGCTATGCAACCCTTGTCGTTTTACATGCACCTTTTGCGCCTCAGCTAAGCGCCACCTGAAGCAGGCCCTGCTATGCAACCCTTGTCGTTTTACATGCACCTTTTGCGCCTCAGCTAAGCGCCACCTGTAGCAGGCCCTGCTATGTAACCCTTGTCGTTTTACATGCACCTTTTGCGCCTCAGCTAAGCGCCACCTGCAGCAGGCCCTGCTATGTAACCCTTGTCGTTTTACATGCACCTTTTGCGCCTCAGCTAAGCGCCACCTGAAGCAGGCCCTGCTAAGTAACCCTTGTCGTTTTACATGCACCTTTTGCGCCTCAGCTAAGAGCCACCTGCAGCAGGCCCTGCTAAGTAACCCTTGTCGTTCTACATGCACCTTTTGCTCCTCAGCTAAGCGCCACCTGCAGCAGGCACTGCTCAGTAACTCTTGTCGTTTTACATGCACCTTTTGCGCCTCAGCTAAGCGCCACCTGCAGCAGGCCCTGCTACGTAACCCTTGTCGTTTTACATGCACCTTTTGCGCCTTAGCTAAGCGCCACCTGAAGCAGGCCCTGCTATGTAACCCCTGTCCCCTTTCACTTTGACACCAGGAGCTAGAGCACAGGTAGGGCCTGGAGCTTTTTCAGGCTTTTGCAGAAAGAGGATGTTTTGATCAACTCAGGTGATCAAAAGCATCATCATCAGTGGCTTTCCATAGGGACCTTTTAAAAGTCTGATGCATTGCGCAGTACCCACTTGTACGGCGCACACAAACCGGTTGGAATAACCCGTTTCTTGGCTTGAAGGCCCTTCACAAATAAGCAGCAAGGTTGGTACTCACATGGATCCCACTTAATCCCTTCTTTTGCAGCCGTGCACGCAGCTCCCGCGTGAAAAGTATCTGTGCCAGCTTGGACTGCCCATACGCAAGCTCTGAACTGTAAGCCCCCTGCAAATCACCAATGACGTTGGGGTATCTTGACAAGCTGTGGCAAAGTAAAGTGTCGGTGCCAGCTTGGACTGCCCATACGCAAGCTCTGAACTGTAAGCCCCCTGCAAATCACCAATGACGTTGGGGTATCTTGACAAGCTGTGGCAAAGTAAAGTGTCGGTGCCAGCTTGGACTGCCCATACGCAAGCTCTGAACTGTAAGCCCCCTGCAAATCACCAATGACGTTGGGGTATCTTGACAAGCTGTGGCAAAGTAAAGTGTCGGTGCCAGCTTGGACTGCCCATACGCAAGCTCTGAACTGTAAGCCCCCTGCAAATCACCAATGACGTTGGGGTATCTTGACAAGCTGTGGCAAAGTAAAGTGTCGGTGCCAGCTTGGACTGCCCATACGCAAGCTCTGAACTGTAAGCCCCCTGCAAATCACCAATGACATTGGGGTATCTTGACAAGCTGTGGCAAAGTAAAGTGTCGGTGCCAGCTTGGGGTGCCCATATGCCAGCTCCGAACTGTAAGACCCCTGCAATGCATCCAAAGCGCCGGGACATCTTGATAAGCTGTGGTAAAGTAAAGCAGCTGTGCCAGCTTGGAGTGCCCATACGCAAGCTCCGAACTGTAAGCCCCCTGCAGTTTATCCAAAGCGCCGGGACATCTTGACAAGCTGCGTCAACCTTGCTACTCAAGCACCCCACCACTGACCAAGCGTATGCCAGTTGGGTCGCCTGTACTCAGGTGCTCTGCGTTGTAAGCCCCCTGCAAGTCATCAACGGTACTGGGATACCTCGACTAGCTTTGCCAATTGTGCCCAAGTACCCCATCACTTACCAAGCTTGCGCCAGTTGGGGTTGCCCATATGCTTGCTCCAAGCTTTCTGCCTCTATCAAGGATCCAGCTGACTAGTGGTGCCTTGACCAAAGCATGCCAGAACTACAATGGAGAATATTTCACAGGTTTTGGAACCCGTGGAACGGGCCTGTCCGCCATGGAAAAGACATGCTCATAGAAATTGTAAGGGCATGAAGGCAAGTTCTCCCTTTGGGAGGGTCGAAGGACCCTGGAATACGGCGTATGTTGAGGAACTTATCCCATTGAAAAGGCTTCCAGTCCGCTGGTCAAGGCACATAGCCAGACAAGCACCTCAGTCCTCGCAGGCAAGAGAAATGGAAGAGTGTGGAACCACGACGACCTCAAGCGTTCAGGGATAGGTGGCTCTGCCATCGGAACACCGCCTGACTTGCTGGCCAGGTATTCCAAGAAACACGATAAGAGGTTGCTTGGCCTGTTGAAACTTAAGTAGAAGCGATCTACCTTGCGTGCCAGGTGGGGGTCACTGATGGCCACGCCTCTAGGGGCCATCATGTGCACGGAGGAGCTCACACTGCAATCAAGCACATGAACATTGGAATATGTTGGATGGTGGGGCGATCATGTGCATGGAGGAGCTTACGCTGCAATGAAGCACATGAACATTGGAATATATTTTATAGTGGGGCCATCATGTGCATGGAGGAGCTCACGCTGCAATCAAGCACATGAACATTGGAATACGTTGGATGGTGGAGCTGTCATGTGCATGGAGGAGCTCACGCTGCAATGAAGCACATGAAGATTGGAATATGTTAGATGGTGGAGCCATCATATGTATAGAAGAGCTCACGATGCAATCAAGCACATGAACATTGGAACATATTGGATGGTGGAGCCGTCATGTGCATAGAGGAGCTCACGCTACAATCAATTTTATGCAACATTGGAGTAAAATGGATGGTGGAGCCCTCATGTGCAGTCCAGCACACACAAATTGGAGTGTTATGGATGCTGGAGCCGTGTCAGCACGCAGCAAGGAGACCTATGTTTGTATGGATAGTGAAAGTCCATTGTGTACAGGAATCCATACCTATTCCCATACAGTACCATACATGGATTCCCAAACATCATAATTGGTATACACACACACATACACACACACTGCATGTGGCTGCCTGGCATACACATAGGAGGGTTTCAACGCGGAGGGTTACATAGGAGTGTTTCAACAAAACACATCCAACCTCACACCTGGCGCATCTGCTTGTGCCTAACCCGCTTGCAATTCCGCACCTTAGCCACGACCATGCACTATACAGCCACTTTTCAAACACGTTTTTCCTTGATGCAAAACGAAAAAAATCTGGTAGCATGGTTGTCTTTGCCTTTCCTTGCTGCACACCCTGTAATGTATGCAAGTAGGCCACATAACATGTCAAATTTGGACCTAGTTGACAACTTGTGCACCTGAACTGTTAACCTACATGTATTTACCTACATCTACTTGATCAATCAATTCCATCTCTAAAATGGCAGCAGCAGCAGCAGCAGCAGCAGCATCACCACCACCACCACCTTTCATTTCCCCAGCTCAAAAGTTGCACCACCACCACCACCACCACCACCACCACCACCACCACTATACCACCATCACCACCACTTATGCCCCAAAGCTTTAAAATCACACCTACTTGACCACTCGTGCGCCCAGCCCATTGCTGCTTTTGGCGCCCCTTTCAAGCGAGGGCAGAAGGCTGAGCGTCAGAAGGAAGTGGCCCAAATGGTTGCAGCCCATGTGCGCCTCAAAGCCGTCACATGTTTCCTCGCGAGGGACTGAAATTCAGAGGGGAGACACATGTGTGATGACTTTCAGTTACCACAGAAAATGGCACGAGTGGTTGCAGCCCATGTGCGTCTCAAAGCCATCACGCGTTCCATCGCCTGAGGCTAAAAGTTGTACAGGAGCAGCACATGTGTGACGCCAGAAAATGTCACCAGCGGTTGCAGGCCACGTGCGCTTTCGAGGCATCAAGCCTTTCCACACAGAAAGCTGGACATAGGGGGAGAGAAAGTAATGCCTCAAGTGTTGGCAGGACGCGGCCCTTAGTTTGCTCCCCATGTGAGCCTCAAAAGTGTTAAACACTTCCTCATGAGGGGCTCAAATTGGAGGACAAGCCAGTTTGACACTTCGCGCGGGCGCACACACACATGTGTGCAACTCCACTTCTTGCTCACAACCCTTTTTCTGTCCATGAAAATAGGAGTGACCCTTAGCCTCCCTGGACCCAACTGTAACTCACAACTCGTTCAAGGTTGCAGCTTATGGCTATAGGTGTTACACAGACATATAGGGTTGGCCAGTTCCGTATGCCAATACCGTATGCCCGTATATTTAGTGCTAAAAATTCCATACATTTGCCTTATAATACGTATATATACTTTTAAAAAGAGGGAATTGGCCAATCCTACACACATACATACACGCACACACACACTTGCATACACATGCACACACTAGTTTTAGAGCCCATCATATGAACTCCTAAATGTCTTCATGATAATATAAAAAAGTTACCCAGGCTCACAACGTCCATTCAATGTCCATTCAATGACTGCCTGCATTTTCCATGGCTCACCTCCCATTGCATAAATGCCAGCATTGTTGACGAGAATGTGCAGCTCTCGCCCCTCTTTCTCCCATTGCTCGCTGAATGCGCGCACAGATCTGCTCAAAGGTGCATTGGTGCATCGGTGCGTTGATGCAAGCATCAGGGCATACAGCATTGGTGTAAGTTTTGGTGTATTGGCGCGTTGGTGAGAGCATCGGTGCATCGGTGCAAGCATCAGTGCATTGGTGCATTGATGCATTGGTGAGAGCATTGGTGACCGTGTACAGTAACGCATGCAAGGAGTTAAAGACCAGTGCTGTCGACCCAGAGATGTGATTCACATAAAAGGCTTTAGATGCGCACTCATACTTAATGTCAAAGCCTCTGACAAAGGTGGAAAATGGCACAGGAATGCGCAAGCAGAAAGTTTGAGGTTGTATGTATATGATAAGAGATCTGGAAGAAAGAGGGGGCCCTTGAGCGTTCCTGGGCTCATCAAACGCATGATGCAGGCAAAGTAATCTGATGGACGCGCACACTTGGTATTGGTGATATGAGGACCTTTGATATGAGGCCTGTATTGGAGGGCTCCAATACAGGCCCAATAAGTACAGCATCTCAATGGAAAAATGCGATGCACGTTACATACAACAAGGGTTTCAATCTATTTTGGAGTAGGGATAGCCATGCTTATGGGGGAACCCCCAAGCTTTTCTTGGAACATCATTTTGCATACTTATATCACCAAGGTGTGCTTTTGGGGGCCTGTCATTTGAAACACACTGCGCGATTTGAATGAAAAGAAGTGCTTGCGTAGGCAAAAGTAAAGGCCTCCCACACAGGACCTCAGGGTGCAGGCACGAGGGTGGCATAGAGGCAAAGGAGCGCAGAAGCAGACATCAGAGGCGCCCCTAAGAATGCAGGCACAGAGGCAAAGGAGCACAGAGGTCCACCTCAGAGGTGGAACTCAGGGAGCAGGCACAGAGGCGGCATATAAACAAAGGAGCACAGAAATAGACCTCAAAGGCAGCCCTCAGGGTACAGGCACAGAGGCGCCACAGAGGCAAAAGCACAGAGGCGGACCTCAGGGAGTAGGCAAGCCTAAATTCTAATCTTTAAGGAAGGGGCCAACATGGGATGCTCAAAATAGAACAAAAGCAAGGACAACAACAATTCGAAGATACAGCAGCTGCTTGTAGGTACCAGAAGGTCATGTATGCAAACGCACATGCCATTCATTCTTGTCGCTATAACTCTGGAGCTTTTACTTTTTGGTTGTGGTAAGAGTGCAGACGGAGGCACAGTTTCAAACGAAAAAAGTGACCTCATTCGCCTCGATCACGAAAGGAGCCATAATGGCAAGCAAGGTGCACTCAGCCCAAAAACTCAAACCTGCCTTCAGGATCGTGACTTACCCTACTGCCTCAACCTATTCTCTTTTATTCCAGCATGTATTGCCTAGTACCCCTTGCTATGCACTCACTGCGTGTGATAACAGCTGCTTTTTGAACTAAAGATAGTTGGCCCTGATTTACTGGAGGCTCGCAAGGACAAACAGCCTTTGTGCAGACTCACTGGAGGCCTGTAAGGTTAAGCAGCCTTTGCGCAGACTCACTGGAGGCCTGAGAGATTAAGCAGCCTTGGCGCAGACTCACTGGAGGCCTGAGAGATTAAGCAGCCATTGCGCAGACTCACTGGAGGCTTGCAAGGTCAAGCAGCCGGATCTCTATGCTTGGAGCTGGAAGGCCACGTTGCGTGCACCCCTTCTCTATTTCAGCCTTCAAAGCCTCTCCTTTGGCTTTACTACGGCACGCCAGCACCACTGCAAGGACATACCAACCACCAAGCATGACAGTTAAAGCCCCCGAAGCTGCTAAGGCATCACAGTGCGTCAACGTCTCAGCACATCAACACCGCAGCATGTCAACTATCGAGTACGACAGTCAATGGACCTGAGCCTGCTTAGCATCACAGAGCACATGGCAAGCAGCTGGAAAGGAACGAAAACATGTTGTTGAAAAAGGGGAGGAGCAGAGTGCCTGATCTCTTGGGGTCTGCAGCGCCTCAGGGTTGCCTTCAATTGAAACGCCAGCTCAACAGCATCCTTCGCAAAGCATGCCAGAACAGTTGGGGGCATTGTCTTCTATCCAGATGAAGAGGCTTTGACAAACTGAAAAGCCTTGCTGAGGATGCTTGTACCTCAATGACAACACGAGGACACGCTGCCAACCCAGATGTGATGCATAAGCAAACCAATGAGAACGGCACGAGGACACGCAGCCAACCCAGATGTAATCTATGAAAGCAATAAGCACCACATGAGGACGCGCTGCCAACCCAGATGTAATGTAAGCAAATAAGCATGGCGCGAGGACATGCAGCCAACCCAGATGTAATGTAAGCAAATCAATAAGCAGGCGGCTGGAAAGCAGAACCAACAGGCTTTGTGCCTCCCTCGGCCATTCTGTGCCTGCATGCCTGCATCAGAAAGAAGTGCTGCTGTGGTCACAAGCCCACACCTCCCCACACCTCATTTACAGGAGATGTTTTAATCCCAGATCTTGTTTGAGTGTGTGTGTGTGTGTGTGTGTGTGTGTGTGTGTGTGTGTGTGTGTGTGTGTGTGTGTGCGCGCGCGCGCGCGCGCGCTTGGTGTCACTGTTCAGTGCAGCAGGACATGCTGAAGTTGGCATCTACACCTTGCAGACCACTCCCTTGGCATTCGCACAACCTTAACACCGCAGAACACTTGTTGTTGCAGATGTGGGGTGCAAAATGGAGATGGACCGAACAAACCAAATGCCGTTAGATGCAGGAGCCAGCGACTCCATGTGTGTCCATGTTCAGACCACACCTTTTGCCCCCCGCCGTGCTAGAGCTGCAGCCGTCTCCTTGCCGATGCCACTGCAGGTGCAAGGCAAGGCAGGGATTTACTGTGTCCAGCAGCAACAGACACCAAGCATGCATCTATTTCAGTCACTGAGTGTGGTGCATTCATATCACTGAGGGTGAAGCTGCAGACTACTCAGATGCCCCTGTGAGCATCACAGCGTGTTCGGCCCAGGCGCCGCAACCTGTGCCAGATTTGGTTGGTATCCTGCAAATTGTGGCTAGCGTCCAAGTTGGTGAAAAGACAGAGTACACCTCCGCTGCTTCCCCGCCTTATTCCTGTTCTTACAGTAGGCCATGTGCTGTTAGGTCAGCTCAGGGCATCTCAGGGCATCTTTCCGTATACTACCTCTTTTGTTTGAAGGCCATTGCTTCAAACTGTGAGGCAAACTACACCATACATACATAAGTACAACCCAACTGTGGCATTACGTTAAAGGATTGATTAAGGTGTATTTCATTACAGTTTTAGCTCTGTGGCATGTGAACTTATCTACTCACATCTGAAGCAGTCTAGCTCACAGCCTGACTGCTTGGAGTGTTCTGGAGGAGCACTAATTCCTTCAACTGTATTGCAATGTCTACTTACATTAAGTATCTGAGAATGAGATGACGATGATGATAATGGCAATGTATGAATAAGATGAATACGCCAAGGGCAATGCTGCTGCTGCTGTTGATGATGATGATGAGGCAAAAAAATAGGCAGGCCATGAGAATGTCAGTGCCGCTGCAGGATTTTCTGGAAACAGAGCTGGCGAGGGCACCAGTGCGTGTGTGTGTGTATGTGTGTGTGTGTGTGTGCGCGCGTGCAGTGCGGGTGTGTGTGCACGTGCGTGCAGTGTATGTGCATGTGCGTGCAGCAGCACGTGCCCCAGTGCGGGTACGGGTGCGTGTAGTGCATGTGCATGCAGTGGCCCCAGTGCGTGTGCGGGTGTGTGGGTGCGTGTGCGTGCAGTGCGTGTGCGTGTAGTGCGTGTGCACACAGTGGCCCCAGTGCGGGTGCCTGTGCGTGTGCATGCAGTGCGTGTGAGGGTGCGTATGCGTGCAGTGCGTGTGCATGCAGTGGCCCCAGTCCGGGTGCAGGTGCGTGTGCGTGCAGCATATGCCCCAGTGCGTGTGTGGGTGCGTGTGCTTGCAGAATGTGCCCCAGTGTGTTGCGGGTGCGGGTGTGTGTAGTGTGTGCAGCAGCAGCAGTGGTCCCAGTGCGTGTAATGCGTGCAGCAGCATGTGCCTCATTGCGTGTGCGTGTGCGTGTGCGTGCAGTGCGTGTGCGTGTGCGTGTGGTGCGTACAACAGCATGTGTCCCAGTGCGGGTGCGTGTAGTGCGTGCAGCAGCATGTGCCCCAGTGCAGGTGCGTGTAGTGCATGCAGCAGCATGTACCCCGGTGCGTGTGCGTGTTTGTGTGTGTGTGTGTGTGCGTGTGCAGCAGCATGTGCCCCAGTGCGTGTGCGTGTGCGTGTAGTGTGTACAACAGCATGTGCCCCAGTGCGGGTGCGTGCAGCAGCATGTGTTTAATCCTCGAGGTGGTGTGCATAGTGAAACGTGCAAATGCGGGCATCTTAATAATTTCCAGCGCTGTGAATGTATTTATAATGGATTGTTTGACGTGTGTGAACGGGAATGGGTCGGGTGTGGAGGTATCAGCAGGGGGTGTCAGCAGCAACCCAATGTTTGGGCATGCAGGGTCTCATGAGGTTTCAATAGTGTATGTGGATGTGACGCATGCAGCTGGCCAACCCTGACAGCACTAAGGGGCATGCGGCCCA